>VNJR01007152.1:0-13426 GCA_008042585.1 Drosophila punjabiensis
ACGTGGCCGCGAATCTCCTCCGCAAAGGAGACCAGTGACTCCTGGCCGCAGGACACGCGGAAGGATACCCCGCCACCACACGTAGCCGCCGGCACGGTAAAGCCGGGCGCGCAGCCAAACCAGGGTGAGCGTGGCCAGATGGCACAGTAAACTTGGAGCGTGGCAGGGCCCCAGCTAGGGGCGCAGCGCCCAGCAGCAGACATAGGAATTAAATTAAATTAATGAATAAAATAAGCCCAAAAACCATGTGCTTGTGTTCCCCGCCTACTTCTTTCACCCGGTATTTGTAACGGGGCCGCCGCCGCCGCCACTCTTCCCTCTCGCTCACTCCCCCGTGGCCGCTTGGATCTGTTCCAGGCCCGAGGCGAGGCGATACGGAACGAGAATCCGCCGCTGTTGGAGAATTCCAGGCGCGGACCCAGGCGAGCTGGCCACCGTTTCTTCCCGTTTTCCCACTCGATCTATTTCCCTCCCGCTCACACCTTCTGGCCGTGGGATCGTTCCAAGCCAAGGCGACGCGGGACGGAAATAGGGGCCGTTGCCGTTGGACGTTTCCAGGCACGAGTTCGGTCGAGGTGGCCACCAGTTCAGTCCCCGTTTCCCGCGCAAACCCTTTCCCTCTCGCTCACACCTTCTGGCCGTTGGATTGTTCCGGGCCGAGGCGGAGCGAGACGGAAACCGGAGGCCGCGCCGTTGGACGTTTTCCAGGGCGGCGCGGGGACCTCGCTGCCAGGATACAGGACCCTCAACCTAATCCCTTTTCCGGCACAATTTCACCCCGCGAAGTTTTAAAATAGACGGCACCTTATGTCCCGGCCGTCTCAAAATTATAAATATTTCTGGGAGGCATTCTGGGCCGCTGAGGATCACCCCGGCCGTAGACACATCCTTACAATATATATTTTTAGAATTTCGGATTTAATTTTATAAAAATCGGACTTCTATATCATATAGCTACCATAGGAACGGTCGGTAAATGTGAAGGAAAACTAAATTGTACTTTACATGTACAAAATGTAAAGAAATGTGAAACTGTAAAAATAAAATGAATATGAAAGATGATGAGGATGGATTATAATTGATACAATTTGAATTTGGCGTGCCGAATTTAGCTTCCTTTTTGTTTTAGTTAACTTCAAAGTTTAATAAAACCATCGCGCGCATTCAATTCAAATATCTTTTCTACTTATTACTATACCTCGCATTTGCATATTTTTGAAGGAATAAAATATTTCAATTCTAATAACACCTAAATATATGCAAAATATGCTAAATATATTCAAAATTTGAAAAAATTTTAAAATATTGACTATGATAGATGCATCTTTATATATTCTTTGATAAGTAAATAAATTAATATTTAATTGATAATTTTTAATTATTATTTTTATAGATATTTTTATTATTATAGAGCTAATATTTATTTTAAACATATATTTAAAAACTTATTAAAATAATAAGTAATACAATAGGTTAGGTTGGGTTACGTCGGGCGGCCCTCATGGGGCCAAGCATAGGCCAAAAATGGTCCTTAGTTGCCCGGGCTCTCTAGTGTGAACCTAGAGATTGTTAATGCGAGTTTCGAAATCCTTGAGGATCGAGGTGTCTTTTGCGAAAACTAGTAGTTCGCCTGGCTTTCTTTTGGAGGCTTCTTCCGGTGATGACAGAGCCGGAGCGCCTAGGTGTCTTAATCTTGACCTTGTTAGCGCCGGACATTTGCAAATGAAATGCTCCATTTTTTCGGTTGCCCCGGATTCATCACGTTTCCGGCAGTTTGCGTTTTCGGTGATGCCCAGACTGACGGCATGTGTCGCGGTCAGGCAGTGACATGTGAGAATCTCTACTAGCAGTCTGCAATCTTTCCGTGGAAGAAGAAGTAACTGAGTCTTTCGTTGCGCTCTCTGCACATGATCTTTGGTATTTTGCAGGTAGTGGAGTTTCTCCTCCATTTGCTTTTTGCTCTTTCGGTCGCCTCTCCCTCTAGTTCACTTTGTAGCGTTCTTAGGAAAACCGGAACGTTTTCTGTTCTTTCATTCGCCAGTCCGACGCCTTCCTTTGCAAGTTCATTCGCGGTTTCGTTACCATCGATGACCTGGTGGCTGGGAACCCTTTAGATCCTCATTGACTTAGTCGTGCTCAGGAACTGATCGCTGACGATTGCATGGATCTTATCGCCGCTTGACTGTTTACGAACAAATTGACCGCCTCATATGGACGGTTTATGCTCTGCGCAAGCTCTGCCGCTTTCCCAATGGCGAATACTTCTGCTTGGAATATGCTGCATTGGCTTGGTAGCTTATACGACAGCCTCATTTCAGGGCTCGTACAGTATATGCCCGCTCCTACCCCTCCATCCATCTTCGAGCCGTCGGTGTAGATATTGAGATGTTGGACATGGTCCTGACGTGTTTTCCAATCGTTAGGTCCCAAGAATGTTGTTGTTTTCACATCCGGGCACGTTGTTGGTATCATCTAGTCAGATATACTGCTCATGTCTCGACCAATCGAACTGTGCCCGAGTGCCTTGTAGCGACATCTTTCCTGATGCAATCAGGCGTTGTGCATATAGCTCTATGGTGGCCTTTTTCACCCTCTCCAATACATTGGGTCTTCATGTCAGCTTGCTATCTAGTACAATGCCGAGGTATTTGACCTGTGTTTTCGGGGTCAAGATGGTCGTGTGGATTTTTTGGCGGATTCATCGCGGTACCTTGTATCTCTTGGTGAAGAGACGAAGATCACGATTGTGACAGCAGATTTTCGTTATGTTAGTACTAGGTTTTAACTTTTAAAATATTATTGATTTTTGAAATAATTTCAAAGTCTGCATTTCTTTTAATACCATTTCAAATTTTTGGTATCATCCTTTCCATTCACATGAAATACTTTTTATGATATTTTCAGCTTCCTTAAATAAATTTATTGACGTGGAAAATGGCCCCTCACTTCCAAGGAATTTATCATTTTAGCAAATTTCTTAAGGTTTGATTTAATACATATAAAATCCCGATGCAGCTAGGGATTGGCCTGTTTGCTCTTTGGCCTGTTTTATGGATTCCGCATCTCTGGGTTTAGAGTTTCAAGAACCAACAATGAAAATTTACAATATTTTTTCTTAATAATCTGAAAAAAATCAATCCGTCATAAATAATATCTTTCCTCTGCTATTCCATCCTTGTTATCTTCATAAAATGACGCCGCTTTCAACCGTGTACCCTAAATGGTTATGATCTGCTCTGGTGGTAATAGCTTATCGAGTATTTGCTTGTAGCGTTGTACTCTTAGAGGAGCTTTTTTACATTTTTTTTATTACACACTTTATGAACTTGCCTCAGGAAATGAGGTTGTTACTTTTTCCGCTATTTAATTTAAGTCGTGTGCGGATCGAGTTAAACGTAAAAGTTTGGATAAAATATGAATAAATTTGGCCTGTTTTTATTATATATGCCGCAGCATCCGCCAACAGAAGCAAAATTTTAGCATCATTTCCGTGGGGCCACAATAAACAAATGCTGTCGTTCACGATCTTGAAATTGTTGCATTGTTTACTTCATTCAGTTAATGGCATGACACGAACAACGAGTTTGATTTTCATTTTTGTTCAATACTCCTACAACTAAATTCCTTGTTCCGGCCTTGTTTATCTGTACTTTCGTCTACAGATATCCAAACGCTTTCATTTTTAACAACGTCGCAGATTTTTTGGATAGACTGCTTGTAGCAATTGTTCAAATAAGTTTTTTTTAGCGAGCTTTAATTGGTATTTGTTGCCCGGTATGTTGCCCGGATGTATTGTTTAAAGTATGTGCATTTTCATCGTTATTGTTGGAGTTAGATGCATTCGCCTATTGTGAAGAGCAGTAGCAATATGCTGTCGCACTTGAAATTTTTTTAACATATAATCCAAAATATACAAACCATTAGAATGAATGAATGTTAGCTTAATTCCATCAATTTTAAATCACATTTCAGGAAGACTGTTAATCCATTTATCAATCAAATATCTTTTTAATTTATTTATTTTTGCCATTTCATTCTTTCAAGCTCAATAATTTGAAGTTGAAAACCACAAATCACTTGAACAAAGTTAGAATGATTTGACAAATTTAGGTAATGTCATTAATAGCTTAGCGTGTGTTGCCATTTCATTCTTTCAAGCTCAATAATTTGAAGTTGAAAACCACAAATCACATGAAAAAAGTTAGAATGATTTGACAAATTTAGGTAATGTCATTAATAGCTTAGCGTGTGTCGCCGGAACATGGTAGTAGAATATGGCAACGCTGTTACTGAGTGAGGTATCTTTGTCGGCCGTAACCATAAGAGTGAGAGAGACCACTGGTGAAAACAAAGAAAGTGTGAAAATTGTTGGAAAGGTCCGTAAGGTGGACAGTTCAGACTGTGTTGCTTTTGCGTATCTTTTGCATAAATTCTGCGTATTTTGCATATATGTTGCATATTTAGCACATATGTTGCATATTTTTGGAATATTTTCGGCATATGGCTTGCATATTTAGCATACTTTTTATATGTATAGACATATTTTATATTTGATCAATATAATGTCTAAATACAAAATTTGGCATAAATCGGATAAAAAATAAGGAAAAATTCTAATTCTAAACTAGCACAATACCTAGGGCCATTAAAAGACAAATAAATCCTATCCGATTTTAATTTCTCCCAAAATGATAATTGAGTCGACCGAATACGCTGTCAGGTTCATTGCTTACATTTTCAACGTAATAAAATGGGGCTACTTTTTCGACCAATGGAAAAAGTATGTTTTTTCAATGATCCCGAACCCAGACACAGATAAATCCCAGCCTTCTTTAGCCTCCTTCCGTGTCTGTCAAAGCTATTTAAAAAACTCCTTTCTGTCTACCTATTATAAACACATATGCAAAACAACAAAGCGACTCCTCGCACCAGTTTGGATTTTGAGAAAACATAGAACTACCGAACAGGTAAACTGTCTAACATCTAAAATTCGCAACGCCTTTGAATACAAGCAATACTGCAGTGTTCTATTTCTGGATATATCACAAGCATTTGAGCGCGTCTGGATCGTCGGTGTGGTATATAAAATCAAAATCCTATTGCTTAAGTCTTACCTTAAAAACAGGGTAAGATGTAAAAGGTTTACTTTAACAATCCGTAAGGGCGAAGCTGGGTTAACCCAAGGAAGTGTTCTGGGGCCTATCCTTTACATCCGGAAGATATTCATTTCAACCTTTGCTGATGACACTGCCACTGTCAGCCGCTCCAAATATCTAAAAACAGCTACAGAAAATTTAAAAGACCACCTGGTGGCTGTTAAAAAATGGATAGCAGACTGATTAAAGTTAACGAGCAAAAATGTAAACATATTACATTCACCCTGAACTTGTGGAAACGCCCACCACTGGCCTTAAGCAACAAGCAGCTCCACAAGCTGACGAAGTCACCTACCTTGGCATACACTTAGATAGGAGGCTTACCTGAAGAAGGGATATCGAGAGAAGACACGTCTAAAACAAAAGGCCAGCAGCCTTCACTGGCTTATAAACTACCACTCCCCCCTTCCTCTCGAATATAAAGTCTTACGTTAAAACTGGTCTTATTTAAAACAAGAAAGAAAGCTAACTTCAGCACGCCGAAGTTGGTAAACCCTTGCAGATTCCAATCGTATCAATTGTATTCTATCCATATCTAATCTAAAATGAATTACTTTCATATTCATTAAATTATTACAGTTTGAAATTTCTTTACTTTTTTTTACATTTGTACATGTAAAGTAATGTAATTTTTTTCCACATTTATTGATCGTTTGTACGGCAGCTAAATGATATAGTCGTCCGCTTTTTATGAAATTTAAAACAAAATTCTGAAATAATATGAAATGCTTGTATCAAAAAAAAGAAAAATATATTTTTAAAACTGACAATGTTGAAATTTTTTTTTTTTTTAATTTCCCGACCCATTGGAACGTTCGGGAATATGATATACTAGCTATATGATATACTAGTCCGATTTTTATAAAATTAAATCTGAAAATCTCAAATAATATATTGAGCTTATAACCGAGAGTTGATCAAGATATGTTAAAAAACAGTAAAGTTATAATTTTTTTTAAAAAAATTTTGAATGGCAGCTATATAATATAGTTGTCCGGCTCGTTCCGACTTATATACGAGTGAGAGTATATAGAAGATTGTCTGCAAAGTTTCTTTAAGAACTGAGGGACTAGTTTGCGTAGAAACGGACAGACGGAACGACGGATAGAAGGACAAAGGAACATGGCTAGATCGACTCGGCTGTTGATGCTTATCAAGAATATATATACTTTATATGGTCTGAAATGTCTTCTTCACTGCGTTGAAAACTTTTGACTGGAATTACCTGGAATTACCCTGCAAGGGTAAAAAAAATTACTTACTCGTCTTACTTATAACAATAACTGGAGTCCCCTGGCACATCCGCCACGCAAACATCCAGAGAGACCTGAATATAAATCCCGTAAAACAAGAAATTTTTTGCAGAAATGTTAAATATGAATCCAGAGTACTAAGTCACCCAAACTCACTAGAAAGACAACTTACCCGTCTAAGCTACCGCTCTCACCTACAGCGAAATGATTTTCGTCTGATTTATGTTAATTAACGTAATATAGATTGAGATTCGAAAAATTATTGCTAGTCTCTTAATGCCTAGAGAAGATACGATAAACAACAATAAATGTAAAACAAATAAAAAAAAATTAAGAAATCATTATTTATAATAAATTAATTACATATTTATTATAAATAAAAATAGGTAAAAAACGATGCATATGTTTATAATTCTTACGACTGTATCTATTATAATATTATTCTGTTTTTAGTACATTTTTCTTAAACATTGCAATGTAGGTTTAACATAAAACCGTTTAGCTTAAAGAGTTTTTTACCTATTTTTATATTCTGGTTTTTTGTTTTTTATTTTTTTTTAACGATTTTGTTCCCACGAGTAATGAACATTTAAACGGTCGACCTCCCCCCCCAATGGTCCAATAAAGGGTAGGCTATGTACAACAAGATGCGCCTGAGTCTTGAGGGGAAAACGCTAACGGCATTTTATTTTTATCCACCCTAATGCCATACAGTTCTCGGCGCGTTTTAACCTTTCACCCTAACTTGGGTGGTGTACCACTAACGACGTATTAGTTTTAGCCACCCTAACGCCACACAGTCCTCAACACGATACAAAATCTTGACTTGGGTGGTGGATTCTGGCTGGATTAATCAGATACCTAAATTACGGATTCAATTTCTAAATTTAAATTGTATTATTATACGCCATTTAGTGGCTGCGCCCATCTTAAATATTGAGGTTGTATAGTGCACTGTATTCTTCTTGTTAAGCCCTGTTATTTGATACCCATATTGGTGGGATTGATAAACAATTTGTATCATCTTAGATTTCAATTTTGCATAGTTAATTGTATTCTACTTGTTGAGACCCTTCATTTGATATCCATGTTAATGTGATTGATTAAACCTACGTTATCCGCCATTTTGTAGCGGCCGCCATCTTGAATTTATAATGTTAATGAATAAACTTAATTGTATTGTCACCAAAATCCAAAGTGTATACAAAATTTCAGATTAATCGGTTGACAAGAAGAGGGTGAAATTTGAATTACTAAATTTGACCCAAGAATAAATAATAAAACAAACGGGGTGAGCTAAATAAAACCGTTTAAAAAATGAAGTCTAAAGTCTTAACGGGGTTTAATCCCATGCACCTTAGATGAGCCTTAGCCAGTAGACCAGGGGCTTAGGACCAGTTTCGAAGTAGAACAGAGCAATGTGGGTTTCAATGTGGGCAAACGAAATCGTCAAACACCAAAACAAAACTCCGACCATGGTATCAAAAATCGCATCACACTCCACACCCAAAATTAATACACAATTTCTCACAACTCTCTCGTCTTCGCTGGAAGACATCCCATCACCGAAATACCTGTTCAAATCAAATAGAAGCTTAATCACATCAAATCCAAGCTGCTCCACAGATGATGACGAAATGGGCGACCAAGACCTATAGTCAAAACTGCCCATAAAAGAACTTACATCAATTAAATTCTAATAAAAACGTCAATATCAATTACTCAATGGAATCTTGTTGGTTACGTCAATAACCATCATAATCACTTAATTAATTAAAAAAAAACTCCGAATGCAATCCGTTTATAAGAAACACATCTCCCTCAAAACTACAAAGCCATATATTGCCTGTTTTCGTAAATCGCAGCGACTACTTCCCATTACACACCCAACAGACATTATTATTATATTTTTTATTATACAATATTATAAACCTAAACAGACTATGCTAATTTGAAAAAAATTTAATCAGAAATTAGAGTTAACCAACCAACCAACCAGCAATGTCCAATAAGATTAATCATAAAGTCGCCCTTCTGACTCGTGCTATACGATAAGCAGCCAACTGATCCATGTCCCAAATACCGCACATGAGGAAGATATTCTGGTGGAACTCCGATATCATCAAACTTCGCCAACAAAAACAAACATACTGGCATACGTACAAGCGGAACATGTCCAACGAAAATCTACTAGCATATAAAAAAAGTAATGCAGAATTTTAAAAACTAGCAAAGCAATTTAAAAAAAAATTCATTGAAAAATTTCAACACCGCAATAAATCCACTCCCTTCAAGTAAGAAAAATTTATTTAAAAAAAATCAATGGGAGCCCAAGATCCAAAATAAAATACATCATAACTAATACCAAATCTGTCAAGACTTTGGGGATCATTGGTCGTAGTATTCTGATGATCACCATTTTTCTAACGAATATGCAGCAAACAAAGAACGTTCACTGCCCGTAAAACTATCCGCCCAATATCTGAAATATCAGATTACTCCTTTTGAACTAGAAACCAAAATCCACCATGCCAAAGGAAAGACCCCGGGTTTTGACAGATTCTCGTATCCTATGCTTCGCCAACTACCACCAGAAGCCAAACTCACATTAATAGATATATATAACGATATCCTAAGTAAAGGTGTCTACCCTCACACCTGGAAATCCGCCGTTACCATTTCAATCCCAAAACCAAATAAACCATTAAAAGAAATCGGTAGGTATCGCCCTATATCTCTTCTTTCTTGTTTAAGCCAAATCCTTGAAAAAATAATTGCCAGTCGATTAGTATGGTATCTTAACCGAAATGCATTGATCTCGCAGAAACAAGTTGCCTTCAAACGAAATCAAAGCACTATTGATACTGCAGATACATGGACACCAGAAACCACGTAACCTTACTGGGAACTGACTTCGAGAAAGCGTTTGACCGCGTTGGTACACATGTTGGTCCAAGGGTCCGAGTGCAAATCTCGATTTCAGAATCATTGAAACTAAATAATGGTATACCCCAAGAATCTCCGCTATCTGTTGTCTTATTTACAATTGCATTCGAATAATTTAACTCCATTATATTATCACACAAAAGAATCAATCTATCCGTTTACGCAGACGATGCCATACTACATATATACAAGAATCAAATACCCGAAACTAGTAGTGAAAACATTCTCCAAAATCTTAACCAACATACAAATTTGGGGACCACTCTCGAGTGCAACTCTTGCATTGGAAGAATTTTAAATTTTGCACATATGGGCAAATCCCACGTGTCGCACGCTACATTCGCACGATTTAAGCTAATGAAAATCAATTTTTGGGGGGTTTTTTTAAAGATTTACCGTAAACTTTTGTTATTTGTTTAGAGTGAATTGAGAGTACTTTCGGAGGGTATAAGGTTCAATTTCACTGGAGTCACTGTTTTGAAAATAATTGATTAAATTGTGACGTGTCGCACGCTACACAAAGTGGAAGTTAGTTTCAAAATTTTCATTTCAAACGCAATTTTTAGCGAATTGAGCAAAATGAACCCTATGAAAGATAATATCCTAAAGAAAGTTAAGAATATTAGAAGACAAAAACCGACCGTTTGGTCTTAATAATGTTTACGGATTTTTAGAAAAGCCGTAAACCCATTGTGTCGCACGCTACGTGTCGCACGCTACACTTTGTTCCATCATACTTTGCGTGTTGTTTTTTAATATTTAGGTAAATTAGAAGATCATATATCCGTTTTATTTTGACTATTTGCATTCTTCTAGTGATATTAGAAAACAAAAGTCAAAGCATAAAGCATCGTTTTAGAAGATTTCTTAAAAAGAAAACAGGTCTATTTTTATGATGTTTTTCATTAAAATAATGAAAAATCGCGTTTTCGCGAATATGCTTTCGAATATATCGAAATTTGTTTTGAAATATGGTAAAGCCTTTCGAACTGAATCAATTGGACCATTTCCCAATGTTACAATATTGAAAAAAACCATTTTAGAGAAGTTTAAGTTTTTTGGCCGCGGTGGACCTTTCTGGGGATTTGCCCATATGTCGTAAGCACAAATGTAATAAGCCACAACTAAGTCTAGATAAGAAAACTATAAATTACGTGGAAAATCTAAAGATTCTCGAAGTCACATTCGACCAAAAATGTAACTAAAAAACATTGTAATAATCTCTTGCAAAATTTAAACAATAGGCTTAATGTAATTAAATATCTCTCATCCAAATTCTCATATGTACACATTAATATATTATAACACATTAATAAACATCACTCGGGCTCTGATGCTATCTAAGATCGACTACGGATTGCCCATATATGGATGGTGCGCAAACGCCAACATAAACACTCTTCAAGCGTTTTATCATACAGCTGTTCGTCGATGCCTAAACACTTTTCCTACTTCACCAACTGAATGTATCTTAGCAGAGGCAGGGCTTCCATCTATCCGTGACAGGCTGCTGGAAACCACATACACGGTAAATCCTAAACTGAAGCACACACCAAACAGAATTCTTTGCAAACTTTACATCAATGCCCAAATCCAAAAGAACCCACAGGGTTCCAATCCGTGGAGTCGCAGCCTTCACAAAAGAAATAAATTCTTCCGACACTCCGCCGATCACGCGAGCTATATGCGCCCTGTCGTGGCTGCTTTACAGCTCTTCCTTCAACACAACGTTGCACAGTCATAACAATACTGAAACTAGCAAAAAAACTTTCAAACAGCTTTTCTTATTGGAAAGTCATGCCTACCACGACAAAGAATGGCTTTTCACAGACGGGACCTTAAAGGACAACTCAGCTGCCTTTGCAGTAGTTGACCTAAGCAATGTCATACAGTCCTGTGGAATTCCGCCCCCGCATAATACGGTCTTCACAGCCGAAGCCGATGCCACCTTAAGTGCTTGCAAAATAGAGGAAGCGAGCAGGAAACCTCATGTGATCCTCATAGGCATTGGTATAAGCAATTCAACATAGACCCCTGTGTCATGAAGAACGACCAAAAATAAACAAACCCAAATGGTTAGCTTACATACGTCTACGTATAGGTCACACTTCGCTTACTTATGAACATCTATTAAAAAATTCCTATCCGCCTTCAAGCCCCTGCAAGCTTAATCTTTCAATTCAACATATAATCACGGAATGTCCAAAACTTGAAAACATCAGAGCCCGAATATTTTCTACAACTTCACCCTTGCTAGCTCTTACTTACAGCCGAAAAAATTAATAAAATCTACGAATTTGTAAAATTTATCAATACAATCATACAATCAATCATACAATTTTCACTATAATTAAGGATCGAAGGCCTTAGCTACTAGTACGCCACTCCACCTATTGTCCCATTAGACTTAGACTTTTCGTATACACACACAAATGTTTATCTTATGGACGTTGACTTAATTTGATTCATTTGGTGAACATTATTGAACGGAACCAAAAGCTAGTCATTTATCGCCGTCAGAGTATGTGACCAACTATCGTCATAATATATATACATATATTGCCGACACCTTTTGAACCGAGTTTTTATCAAATTTACTAAGTGAACTAAAATTCAGTAAAATTGTATGAAAAAAATATATATATTTATTTTTTTCTTATAAAAAAAATCGAAAAATGTAAATATATGGTTATTATACCCTTGCAGGGTATTATAATTTCAGTCAGAAGTTTGCAACGCAGTGAAGGAATCATCTCCGACCCTATAAAGTATATATATTCTTGATCAGCATCAACAGCCGAGTCGATCTATACCATGTCCGTCTGTCCGTCCGTTTCTACGCAAACTAGTCCCTCAGTTTTGAAGCTATCTGAATGAAACTTTGCAGATAGTCTTCTATATACTTTTACTCGTGCATATGTCGGAACGGGCCAGATCGGACGACTATATCATATAGCTGCCATACAAACGATCCGTAAATTTGTAGAAAAAAAATTATAGCTCTGTCAGTTTTTAACACAATTTCTTCTTCTTTTAGATACTAGTAGTTCATTTTTTTTTCAGAATTTTGTTGTAAATTTCATAAGAATCGGACGACTATATCATATAGCTACCATACAAACGATCAGTATATGTGGAGAAAAAAAATATTTTACTTTACATGTAAAAGTGTAAAAAAATGTAAAACTGTAAAAATTGTATGTATATTAAAGTAGTTCGTATTATATTATATTGGGATAGATTATAATTCACACAATTGGAATCTGCAAGGGTATACCAACTTCGGCGTGCCGGAGTTAGCTTCCTTTCTTTTTTTTTTTTATTCGTTGATCAATTATCTCTAATATATCCAATTTTTTTGCGAATGAAGTCAAAACATTTCATTGGATTTACTAGAATGTTCACTCCCAAACAAGTCGATATCTCTAAACCGCTACTGAATTGAGTCCCACAAGCTTGGCAAAATGTTACACAGCACTGTGCACTGGCTCCTTGTGACGGTCTGTCGTGCCTCGGGTAACTGCGGGACGTCCAGGATCCGTTAGGAATTAATTTGGTTCAGGCGTGGTTGCTGTAAGAGATCCCCGACCCGATTTCCCAGGAAGAACACCACGGGTTTATACAGTAAGAATATAGTAGCGGGTTTTATTTTGTATATTTAGCTACAGGTTTGTCACAAATATCTGCGCCCGTGGCTGAAGAGCTGCCCTCAGACGATGGTCGCCGCCTGGCCTCTCGCGTCACGCTTCTTCGGAAGTGGTGTACCTGTGGAAGAGACAAGTTAGTGTCGGGCCCGAAAGCCGTCCCGGCGAGGAGTTCGTTGTCGGGCTCGACAAGCCGTCTAGGAGAAGCGTTGGTGTGGGCTCGACAAGTCGTCTCGGAGAAAGTCGTTGTTGTTATTGGGCTCGACAAGCCGTCTAGGAGAGAATTATTGTTGGGCTCGACAAGCCGTCTAGGAGAGAATTGTTGTTGGGCTCGACAAGCCGTCTAGGAGAGAATTGTTGTTGGGCTCGACAAGCCGTCTAGGAGAGAAGTTTATCGTTGGGCTCGACAAGCCGTCTCGGAGAGAAG
>VNJR01007159.1:0-15581 GCA_008042585.1 Drosophila punjabiensis
TACTTATACTTATACTTATACTTATACTTATACTTATACTTATACTTATACTTATACTTATACTTATACTTATACTTATACTTATACTTATACTTATACTTATACTTATACTTATACTTATACTTATACTTATACTTATACTTATACTTATACTTATACTTATACTTATACTTATACTTATACTTATACTTATACTTATACTTATACTTATACTTATACTTATACTTATACTTATACTTATACTTATACTTATACTTATACTTATACTTACATTTTGTCTTTAAAAGTGTTCTATGCGGGCAGGCTTAAATTTTTCTTTTCATTTTCCATCAAATAGGCTTTAAAATTATATATAATTAATTTATTTCGCTTAGAAAATCATAGCTGATTGGGTATTTTAATTAAAGCTGATATTTCAGAGTATTACAATTATAGTTAGAAGTTTGCAACGCAGTGAAGATGTCCTATCCAACCCTATAAGGTTTAATCTTAATCTGCAACAAAAGCCGAGTCGATCTAGCCACGTCCGTCTGTTTGTCAGTCCGCCTGTCCGTCTGTCAGTGTTTTTATTACGTTTACGCAAACTAGCTTTTCTGTTTTGGTTGAATCTTTGCACATATTCTCGGACGACTATATCATAGAAACGATCGGAAAATTGAAAAAAAAATGTATCTATACCGGCTTCCATTTATTTTAAAATATTACCACATAGCATTTTTAGAAAGAAAAGTCGTTCTATGCCGGTTTTCATTTACTTCTCGATTATTTAATTAACTTTACTGTTCTTAAAAATGTATTATCTTCTGCTCTAAAATAAGAACATTTCAAATTGTTTCCGATTTTTTATTTCATATGAATCGATTTGTTATATCAAATAGCTGCCAAAAAAAAAACGATCGAAAAACGTAGAGAAAACGGAAAACAGTAAATCTAAAACTGTAGCAGTAAATCTACAACAATAGCTTACAAATTATGCACTGCCTCAATATTTGCCAAAATTCTAACGAAAATAACTGCATATAAATGCAAATGTGGTTCAAATCTCTTTAAGTTCGTCAGCTATTCGAGTTTGAAGTTTAAGTTTACCTCTGCACGAAATAAGCTGTGACCTACTGTAAATAACAATTTTGCTAACATTTTTCAAGTGGATTTATCATTTGTGAGTACTACCAAAGAGTATAGAACTATATATGCCCTACGCTTGTAGGAAAGGGAAAAAAGGGAGAAAGGTATTGGTTCTATTTTTATACCCTTGCAGGGTATTATAATTTCAGTCAGAAGTTTGCAACGCAGTAAAGGAGTCATCTCCGACCCTATAAAGTATATATATTCTTGATCAGCATCAACAGCCGAGTCGATCTAGCCACGTCCGTCTGTCCGTCTGTCTGTCTGTCCGTCTGTCCGTTTCTACGCAAACTAGTCCCTCAGTTTTGAAGCTATCTGAATGAAACTTTGTAAATAGTCTTCTATATACTCTCACTCGTATATATGTCGGAACGAGCCGGATCGGTCAACTATATCATATAACTGCCATACAACCGATCCGTAAATTTGTTGAAAAAAAATTATAACTTCACTGTTTTTTAACATATCTTGATCAACTCTCGGTTTTTTATATTGTTTCAGATTTTTGTCTTAAATTTGATAAAAATCGACCTGCTATATCATATAGCTGCCATAAGAACGGTAGGGAAATTTTTAGAAAAAAAATTATAGCTTTGTCAGTTTTCAACATATTTTCTTCTACTTTTAGATATTAGTATTTCATACATTTTTAGAATTTTGTTGTAAATTTCATAAGAATCGGACGACTATATCGTATAGCTGCCATACAAACGATCGGTAAATGTGGAGAAAAATTACATATTACCTTACATGTAAAAATTTAAAAAATGTAAAATGTAAATGTAAAAATATGAAAGTAATTCATATTATATTATATTGGGATAGATTATAATTCATACAATTGGAATCTGCAAGGGTATACCAACTTCGGCGTGCCGAAGTTAGCTTCTTTTCTTGTTAGCTTTCATTTATTGTGTATAAGTGTAAGTGGGGTTTGTGTGTATGTGTGTGCGAGCCCTTTAACAAAATTTAAACAAAATTTCATTTTTGATTTTGCTAAAGCAAGAGACAAACCACTTCGAAAGTCAAAAGGTTTTTCCTATGTGGATTTTAACTCGATCTATGGTCGTGCTGGTTAAAGCGTTATTTGGCAATGTCAATGGGTGATAGATTCCTCGCGGTTGTATTATAGTTTTGAATCGTTACTGACTAATTTAAAATATATGCTTTTTCAGTAACTTTTTTTTAATACGTTTATTCAATTTTATTTAATTGAAAAAAAATTTCCTTTTTAATAAAATGAAAAAAAAAAACAATTTAAAAAATAAATTATTAATAAAAAAAAATATAAAAAGAACTTAAAAAATATATATTTAAAAAAAAAAAAACATAAAAAAGAAAACAAATAAAAAACTGAGGGACTAGTTTGCGTATAATCGGACAGACGGACATATGGACGGACTGGCAGACGGACAGATGGACGGGCAGACGGACATGGCTAGATCGACTCAGCTGTTGATCCTGAGCAATGCATACTTTATAATGTATACTTTATAGGATCGAAGTCGCCTCCTTTACTGCGTTGCAAACTTCTGACTATAATTATAACAACTTCCAAGAGAATAAATAAATATATAAAAAAAAATAATAATAATAAAAAAGCCAAAAGTGTAAGATACCCAAAGTCTAACTGGTATTCGATCCCTTAGACTTTATCTTGGCCTGTGCCACTAGTCCAAGCCGGCAAGCAAGCCCCAGGCGACCAGATTCGAAGTAGAATTGAGCAATGCGGGCTCCACAGTAAAAATGCGGGTTCTACCGCTAGAACCTGCCATACGACACATTTTTTTTTTATGACGTGTCCTCTCTATATAGTTCTATACTCTTTGGTACTACATAGGATTAAAGTTAAATTCTCTTAAAGTTCGCTTTTTTATAGCTTTTATTACTTCTCCTTGTCCGTGGACTCTGTCAGGCTGAAGGAAAAAACGGAAGAAAAGAACGATCATTGAAGGAAGTATACTTCGTTTTTTGTCTAATAGTATACTTTTGTGATTTAAATTTCGTGTCCAATAAATTTACTTTATACCCCGCTAATAAAACTTTAATAAGCCATAATAGCTCGCACTATCTCTATGTTTTGGGTAATGTGCTTTATATAACTCATCTAGACACGTTGAGTGCCAAAATCAGACTATATATATCTACGATAGAGACTGAGTAGCTATAAAGAAGGCACCGCTCCCTACAGTCGTCATTGCTCGCTTAGCATTTCGATGCCGGTTGCCACATTGAGTGGCTTTGTGTGAAACTTCTACGTATATTACGATATTAATATAAATATTAAAGACAACTTACCCTGAGCGCACCGGCCACTACAAGAACAGACTTGATTGCCCGCAGACCCCAGTCATAATGATCTTGCTTAGAGAGCAGTTCCTTACAAAGAGTATAAAGAGTGATAAATTTACGTGCCAGTAAACGAGCTTCCTGAAATCCCTCGGCTACTAACATTATCTCGCTTATTAAAGCAAAATCCGGAACAACCATAGCGCAGGGTCTATATAAGGCCTTTAAATTCTCTGGCAATTCTGCTCGCCCAGCATACCCAGGATTCATCGTTATAAACACACCAACGGTTGTACGTAAAACGATAGGCTCGCCCAAAAAGTTGAAAATCTGTTTTTTACTTTTAATAGCATCTTGGATGCATTTAACTTGCACGGCCACAACGGATAAAACTTCCACTGAAATTCGATTAAACTCGTCAAAGCATCCCCAAGCACCAGTCTGTGCCAGTCCCTTGTGAATATTGCCTATAGACTTATAGTCCATTTGCTCTGAACAATTAAAGACATAAACCATCATACCCAAAGCTCGTCCTAGGTCCTTAGTTGTTTCTGTTTTACCTGTCCCAGCTGGCCCCGCCGGGGCACCGCCCATCACCAAATGGAGTGACTGAGTTAGGGTAATATAGCAACGATCTGTCAAAGGCGTAATCACCAGACGTGGCGTATTGCCCAAATATTCGTAGTCGTAACGGAACTGAGCATCACAAATGTTAGCGAAGCAATCGTCAATCTTAGGGTCCCAACGGTGTCGCAATTGGCTTTGCCACTGAAAAGCGGTTTGTATTTCCACCTTTTTCGCTATTATAGTGGCTACAACATCGCGACTATGGACATCAATTGTACAGACTGTCATTATCTTTTGTCTTTCGGCGGCGGTGAGATCCCCCAAAAGTAGTATTATAAGATTGTTTAGCTGATTGACCTGTTTTTTATTATAATCTTTAAGCGCGTTTTCATAACGCTGTTGTACCTTGGCAAATGCATCATTAGTCTCCGTAGTCCACATTATTTGCGTACCAACGAGCGCTGGTTGAGCTGGCCACTCAAATATCCACACGTGACGAGGCTTGTTATCATAAAATGTTAAGGAACGCTTAAGTTGATCTCGTAAAGTATCACGCATTTTATCTGTTATTCGATTAAGCCAGACCTCTACCTTACCACTACAATCGCAGTTCTCCAGAAATGGAACATACTCTTCTAGCTCCTTTGCTACCATTCCAGCAGCAAGCTTTGACCCAGAGATTAAATTAAGTTTTCCCATCGAGTCATAGAGCTTTGTTAAGTGCCGAGCAACAAGGGCAGGGTTGTTGCCATTGGACAATATGTCCAGCAGATCTGCGGAGGATACAAAATAGAATCGAGGATAGGCTAATCGCTTAGTTTCTAAATAATCATTTAACGCTTTTTCACAAAGCAGCAGCATCTTAAGCAGCATCTCAAGATGTTCATACAATTTGCTACCGGATCGGTTTGTGGATCTTACAACATTTCTATCGGCGTTCATTTGAGCTAAAAGTGCCTTAAACTCTTTATCAATATAATCAAAACGTTTTGAGTCCTCAGGTAGCTGCGATCGAATATCCTCAGATCCGATAAAAATGCTTTCCAAATATTGCCATTTTCGTTGCACTTCAAACCAAGATCCTATTATCTGATCAGCATTGGATAATCTATTTTGCCAAAGACGCACCTCGTGTTCGAAAAATGCAATATATTTTGACGAGGCCATATTCTGAAGTTGTCCTTGGTGGTCTTCTAATGTTTCAATCATTTCTTCGGATGCTTTTAGCAACTTAATGCCAGTTCTTTCATGTATTTCAGAGCCGAACTCCATTGTAGCCCAAGCAGCGGCTATATCCCGAAGCTGTTTCTCCATTGCCATTTCTTTTACTGATTTGTCGACAATATTCTTTACCTCTTCTTCATACTCATGAAGGTTTAGATCAATCAAGTCCTTTAGTGTTGTAGAATCATCCATGCTAAACTTAACTTGGGTAGTTTGCATCAACTCGACCCAATGGCGATCTCGGATCGCGGGATTTTGCAACTCAGTTACCGCTCGAAGGGATGTCATAAGATTTTTAAGTGATGCTTCTATAAAAATAAATGGCTCCCAATCTCGCATGGCCTTGTCAAGACTACGAAGCTCGCGGCCAAACTTTTTGCACTCCTGATCCATATTTTCGATGTCAATCTTTTTCCAAGGAGTCTTTTTCCAATCGTTTATAGTAGACTGTATGGTGATGACAAAGTCCCACATTATTTTTACCAGTTTTAAGTCAAACCTACAAAGTTCTATTTTTACGGGGTCCGGACCCTGTAACTCAAAGAGGACAGCTGACTCGGCTAGACTCTTTTGACGTTCTTCAAGAGCAACAATTTCTAAATCTGATTCGTCAATGTATTCGTAGCAATTTAAGCACGGAACAAAAAAGAATTTCTTTACAATAAACTTCTTTCGGTAGGTGTTTGCCATATTATCGCAGAGAAGAATGCGTTTTTCAATAAGATCTACCTGATAGCTCTGTATTGGGGCAATAACTTGCTTTGTGGTAGCTGCTAGGCGTTTGACTTTCATCCAGGCATCTGGTAACTCGTTTATCTGGGCCAACTCAGTATCTTTGAACTCATAATTGTACAGTTTAAGAAAGTCAATAATTTCCTTAAGTGGTTCAAACATGGAGTCATATATATACTGCTTTTCGTTGATTTGATTCAGAACGGATAAAATCTTGACTAAACCCTCAAAATCATCTTTTTGCAGTTCAATTTTTAGGACTACATTGGCCTCATCCACAAAGTCTTGAAGCTCCTATGTAATAAAGTTGTAAATAATTCAAATATTAATTAGGAAATAAATTAACAATTTTCTAAATCAACACCTGCGAAAAAAACCCAATAAAAAAGAAGATATATTTCAGATCGACTTATTGCTAACTGAAACCTCTTTAAAAGTGACTATATAACTTCACTCCATTAACCACCAAGTTGCTCAATATATTAAATGCATTTGATATGCAGCCAATCGCAGTTTTCCCCAAATCAAAGCGATACGACACAAAGCCAAAGTTCCCCGGTAGAACAACTCCCTCCAGGTTCTAGGGTGTGAAATGCAAGCCAAGTTTCACACATAAGACCGCCCTTCTTCAGCTGAAAAAATATATGGTCCGATGGCAAATGCCTTGCGGGAGTGTCTCCTACTCCAATAAAGTGCTTCAAACCGTTGTCAGTCTCATTACCTGTTAATGTAAAATATCTCAGGAGTTTGTAAAAACTTGGTCAAAATTCTCTGCTGAAAAAAGATTGAAATAATAAGATCTTGATTCTTTGAGTTCTTGTAAAAAACTGTCTTTATTGTACTTAACTCCCTTCTTATATACATAGCTAACATGTTTTCTTATATATGTAAAAAGGCAACGCAATGGCCATATATATTATATATTTCCCAGCTGTGGGAATGTGCAAGCGGGATATTTTTTTCACTTACACGGAATTCATTACATTCGATATTATTTATATATTTATATATATTGGCAATAATTCATATACATTGGTTTATGTTTGAACATTCTTTTAAGGGCCAGCAAAGTTAAGATTTGAGTTTTTAGATTTGACAACAAGAAAACAATAAAGTATAACATTTATTTATGCAATTCTACATTTAAACATTTTGTAAATGAAGCTCAAAGCTTGTCTTTGATTTAATGTTATATTGTCTTCTCCCCAATAAAGTTGATAGACCTACAAAATGGCGGACGCAGCTTCAGCCCGTACTGGATTCCGTGCGGATTTGCCAGTGACCAAGCGCGGTCGCCTGGTGCGCGAGGGAAAGATCAAGTCCTTGAAGGAGATCTACCTGTACTCTCTGCCGATCAAAGAGTTCGAGATCATCGACTTTTTCCTGGGCTCCGCCCTTAAGAATGAGGTGCTGAAGATCATTCCCGTGCAGAAGCAGACCCGTGCCGGTCAGCGTACCCGCTTCAAGGCCTTCATGGCCATCGGCGACAACAACGGCCAAATTGGTCTGGGTGTTAAGTGCAGCAAGGAAGTGGCCACCGCCATTCGCGGCGCCATCATCCTGGCTAAGCTCTCCGTGGTCCCGGTGCGCCGTGGCTACTGGGGCAACAAGATCGGCAAGCCCCACACCGTGCCCTGCAAGGTGACTGGCAAGTGCGGATCCGTCTCTTTGCGCCTCATCCCCGCCCGCCGTGGTACTGGCATCGTCTCGGCCCCCGTGCCCAAGAAGCTGCTGACCATTGCCGGTATTGAGGATTGCTACACCTTGGCCCGTGGCTCCACCGGCACCCTCGGCAACTTTGCTAAGGCCACCTATGCCGCCATTGCCAAGACTTACGCTTACCTTACCCCCGATCTATTGAAGGAGATGCCTCTGGGCTACCCCCTACCAGGCATACTCGGACTTCCTGTTCAAGCCCACTGCTCGCCTGCACGCCGATGCCTAAAGCGACGACCATCCTGAGTTTTTGAAATAAACCTCGATAACATCTAAAAATAGACTTTATCTTAGGTACTAGCCGTGCAATCATACCTTAGCGATAAAATTTCTTCCTTTGGCAAGTCAATTAAATCCATTTTTGAATTTTTACATTGAATTTTTGCCTTAGCATTTGTATGAACCTTAGTTTCTAATTTAACCTAATGCGAGTTAGTATCTAATATTTTCCTTTATACGCAATTAGCTGGTCTACCTGGATTGATTGACCTTAGTTCACATGCCAAGCCATTAGCATTACTCCATGGCCAATTTCCTTCACAAACTCTTTTCTGAGCCTGCTACTGTTGACACTTGTTCATGGTGTTTGGTAACGTTAAATGTTACGAATCTATTTCAAAATTGTACACCAAATATTCTGAATTTAAATTAATCATTAACAGGCTTTCTTCTGACCAAACTAGCTCTGGTATTGTATATGTATAGTTTTGATAGGAGACTAAATAAAGGGAATTTAACATTTATAATAAATTTGTTGTCAACAAAAAGACCCATAGCCGTTAAGAGAGTATATAATTCTTATAGCTCCGTACCAGTTATTTTTCCGTGTAAGTCGAATGTCTTGGATAGACTTTCTTTTATCTTCGTTATATTATATTTTATTTGACTAGGCTTAATAATGTTAGTATCAAGATTAAAACGAACTAATAATACCTGCTTGTGTTTTTCACAATTCTAAATTATGCTGGTCAACTGTTTTGTCACCATATGAAATTGGTGGACTTCTTATAAACGTAATAATACTAAAATAATATTGTTGCCTGTTTTTCGATTCGATTATTCATATCTCCAAAATTATCATCGACTTCCTCAATTGTCTAACTGTGGATAGTTGGTTTCTGTTTATTTCATCAAGATTGTGTAGATTGTCCAATAAGTTTCTCATATTTTGCTCATTTTGTACCTGTAAACTTCGTCCATAATCCCAAATGGAATATGATATAAGGATCCCATGAACTCTAACGGTATGCGTTTCGTTGTTGTTTTTTTTTTTGTTACTATGAGCCATAAATAATTTATTGTTTTCTTGCAACTAGGGGGCTTGCATCGTTCCAGCTCTTGACTTTGGACCACGTGTTGTGAATCTTCCGTGGCCTCACCGATTGCAGCAAGTTCTACGTCTGCGTACGGCATAGCCGTGAAAATAACACTTAACTGAACAAAAACATATATAATTGCGCAAAATACCTAATTTGTTAGCTAAAATACTTTGATTTATTAAATTAATATGTAATTTACATAATTTATTCAAAGTAAGAGAAGAAGAAAAATTAAATATTTGATAATCGTAAATAATTTAATGTAAAGTAAACGAAATCAAACAGAAGCCCTAATGTAACATTAAATCGTAAAATGTAGCTTTTAGGATTATGTTTAGGAAAATGTTTCTTTGGGGCTTATTAAGTGGCGTCAAAGATGAATTAATTTGATTTTTTTTTTGCCACCAAAGGGTATGTAAAGCCGCGGTTGTATAAGGGTGGAGTCCAAATGGATTTCACGGGTAGGGTGGGTATAGAATGAGGCCAAGAATATCCGTTTGGTTGTCGTGTTTTTCCTATTGTATCTCTATCTACTGCTATTAGTTCTGTTCACTCTTGTTCATCTTCACGCAAGACCCACGCCCATTTCCTGATCTTTGCTGGTCAAATGGTAGACAAAGTGTGTTGAGATGGATAACGCTCAATATATGTGCTCGTTACATGTTTTAAAGTATTATCTAAAACGAGATTACACTGATCTTCAAAACCATAAAGATTTTCACATACTTGCATTTTATTTACTAGTGCTTTCCTTTGCTTATCATTTAAAAACAAGCATCCATGTTATAAAAAACTACTAAATTGCAAGACGAAGTTCCAATTTCTACTTCGCTTTTTGGATCTAGGTATATGGCTGATGTTTATTTATTGTTTCTGTTTTATATTTTGGCGAGCTTGCTGATAAGGGCTTAGCAATAGATAGCTGACAACATTTCATCAACATTAGCATGCTCATTGTTAACCCCAGCGTGGATATATTGAATCCACCTCTTGTTGTCCTTTTTGTTTTGGGTTCATCTTTAATATTTTCGGCAGGTTTATGCCGATAAGAGGGTAAAACTTTTGGTCAGCAGCGAAATCCGGGCCTCTGGCATGTTAACTTTTCTTACACGACCAAGTGAAAAGTTTCATCCTTTAAGAGTATTACTTGTCCCTTTTTTTATATGGGGTATATTCTTTTTCAATTTATATCTATTTTGTAGGGTATAGAAATAGGCCTCCTTCCATTTTATCAAAATTTTTTTTTTTAGTTTTATGAGTTAACTTCCTGTTTAAATTTCCTATTTTTTCATTCCCCATATTCTCAATTACTTTCAACGGTGGTCGTTCTATCCTACTATTTAGTGTTCTAAGTAGTATTTGCCTCCTTTTTTCCATTTAATGAATTCCTTAAACTTTATATAGTCTTCCCATAATTTTTCATAACGCTTAAATTTTATCTCAAAATTTATAAGTCGTGTCAATGCTTGTGGCTTTGATTCTTCTTTTTTTCGTCGTCTTTAAAAGGAATACAATATATCTTTGGTGGTGGTTTTGATTAAATTATTTTTTGCAAATTTCGGTTTCAATGTTAGCTTTATCGTCGTTCTCCAATTCCCAGAATCGTTCTAAATTTTGAACTTCAATAGTAGTTGCAACTATTGAATGAGTGCCCTTTGAATTAGTACAACTGGAGATGGTGTAGGATTCTGTGTCCAGATGCATTCATATATGCCTAAAATAGGCTTTAAAAAATATCTCGGGGAAAGGCCTAAGAGAAAGTACGTAGAGGTCGTTGCAAGGGTAAAAAGGGGTAAGAGTATCGCTCCTATTAAGCCAGCTCTCGGAGAGATAATCCATCCAAAATGGAGTTTGCTGACAACGCCGACGCTGCTATCTATTCTGTTAGAAACCTCAAAGCGAGCGGACG
Organism: Drosophila punjabiensis; assembly: GCA_008042585.1. Taxonomy (NCBI): domain Eukaryota; kingdom Metazoa; phylum Arthropoda; class Insecta; order Diptera; family Drosophilidae; genus Drosophila; species Drosophila punjabiensis. Next base: position 10,882 of record VNJR01007159.1, read on the forward strand.
GAAAGCGCCAAAAATTTATAGTTGTGCGTCAAAATCTTAAGCTAAAGAAAGGCAAAGTAAAGCCGAGTCGAATCGCGCGGATTAATCCGTTTTTTACTATTTATTCGAGAAATTAATGTGTTCCATATATAACTTGGATGAGTTAAACCAGGCACTGTGGCTAGGTTAATATAGTATTATAGGCTAAATTGTGTTTACAGACGAGCTCCCGAAAATTTTGGAGCCGGACTTGGACGCCGAACCCAAAGCATAGCCTAAAAACCAGCTGGAGAAGCCGCTGTCGGCAGTTTCACGCCCCACTTCGGGTCTTTTCGTCGCCCGCATCAGCTCTGCCATCGTCGCTAATCACCTTTCCCGAAAGCGCCAGTAACTGTAAGCGAAGCAGCGAGCGCAGCAGCGAGCACAAACCAAGCCCATCGCTTTGGGGCGGGAGACGCGCGGGGCGGAGCTCCATCTCTAAAAGACAAGTTTCCGGAAACGTCGCAGTGCTAAGTGGCAACCGCATCCGAACCAGAACGGCCGCCGGAAGATCGGCCAAAAAAAAATCCGGTGCAATTCCGCCCGGAACATGCATTGGGCGAAGTAAAAGAGACGAAAAAAGGAAAGAGAAGAGCCACCGAAAGCTACTACACTAAAAGAAAAAGAAAAAGTAAAGCCAAAGATAAAAGAAGTTAAAAAATTATATGGCAACCTTTTAGGAAAGCAGAAAGAAAAGGAAATGGAAAGAATTGTTCAAATGTTAGAAAATTTTTTTGATTAATTAATTAATTAATATTATTTGTGGTTGACCTGCATTTTCTATGGTTTTTGGCCGTTATTATTTTGTGCAGTGATTTTTCATGGAATGCAGAACGAGAAAACGCTTTCATCGTTGGAGTTCCCGAAACCACATGAGTGAGTGATACGCCGCTGATCTGCTATGTTCTTTCTCTTTCCCTCCCCTGTTCTATCTTTTGATAGCTCTCCTAAGCATGACCTACATTTAATGCAGCAGCTGTGTTCGGCTTGGCCTTGGCCTTAATATTTTAAAAAAGTCACATACGATCCACATTTGGATGGAAAGAACCAAGCGGTTGTTGTCTTGGCTGCTTGGCTTAGAATTGAAATTGAATTACATAAAAGTAATTAAAATTGAATTAAATACAACTGCAAGGAAGGCAGCTTCTTTTGAATTGAAAGCAACTTATTGAATAATTCTCTAAATCTATCTTTTATCTTATTATGTTCCCATATTATATTTTCAACTTTTATACTTTGATTTATGATTATATTATTTTATACCTATCTGATTATATTTGTATATACACTTTATTTAATCTAATAGATTTCAATTTTATCTAGCCCAACTAAGGAAGCTTATGTTTTTGGTGGAAGAATAGGCCTTTTAAGGATGAAATTTGTTAGAATAAATTTAAATTAATTATGAATTGCTAATTTTCTCAATTTGGGACCATGCAGGACCCAAAGTCGGGGAGGATGAAGGATATGATTTAGAAGCGTGTCACAACGGATTCCGGCTACCAACAGCTAGGAGGCTGCGGAATCATGGTAGGGTGGGCGTGACAACAGCAGATCACCACGGCTGATACGCTGATGGATATGTTTGTGGACAAGCAGGTTCCCCTCTTTTGTTTACCCTTCTCTCTTCTCTCGTCCATTTTTAAGTGGTTGTTTTTTTATTCTATTTCCCGCCAGCACGCGAAATTAAAATCTGAATATATATATCCGACGACATGGTGACTCTCTAGGACCCACTACTTACTCCCACTCTCAGATACCGACCAGGCCCATAGCCGGACCACTTCTCGTGCTTCCCAGAGAAGTTACCCCCCTCCATCCGTCGTCCGATACCCATACATATCATTAGTGATATGTTACAATGGTTCCCCCAAAATTGGTATTTTGACATAATAAACAATGATTTTTGTCATGCCTATTTTAAAAATATGTGTATTTATATCCGCTCCAATACTTACATCAACTCGATTTGGCTTATTAAAGTCTGCGTCAGCTAATTTAAAAATCTGCAATTTAGATTTTGCTACACTTATCTCGCTTATCGGCAAAGCTTTCATTAACTTTGGCAATATTATAGCCTCTGTTCACAATTGCTTTTTTTAATGTAAGGTCGTCGATAATTAATTTCATTTTATTTCGATACGCATGTATCTGACGAGAAAATTCCACTAGTCTCAGTATTTGAACTAATTTTTGTAGCTTTAAAATTTTTGCTGCTCTCTGATATAATATCAATCAAAGCTCTTAAATTTTCAAAATCGCCATTGGCCGCCTATGTTGAAATCACGCAGGTATTGACCTTTTATATTTTTTGAGACTTGATATGCAATATGATATGATGCCCTTTTAATGAACTGAGAACATAATGTTCGCTTAAACATCTTATGACGCTAACATGTCTGAGTCATTTTGTACAAAGTAGTACTTTTTCACGATTTCTAGTTGCTCTGTGGGAATCATCCTTTTATTTTTACTTGAGTAATTGACATTTTTTGAAATGTTCATGTTTCTATGTACAAGTTTTTAGCCGAACTTAGTCGCTGCTCTCAAAATTGCATCCCATCCGATCAGTTCTGAATGTCCTTTGTCTCTTAAACAATTGAAGAGTTTGCACCATGTGATCAAATAACACATCAACTTCATCGGACAGATTGGCCTTCAGTTTTATCATGTGTGTGAGGAACCTGCGGGCTCCCCACAAATGAATATTTAAATAATAATGAACATAATAGCAGATGATAACATTAATAATAGGAAATAATATTAGTTTTAGTTAAATATAAATAGATTTAAGGCTTTGCAAGCCATATACGATAGTTAAGCTAAGCCGCCGTGAACTATGTTCGCTAGCCGAAAGCTAAACGCACACGGACACACACACACAAGCGTATCAACGAAACTCACCGCGAGCAGCGGTCACATGACCTAAAGAAGTATGCATGAGAGAGCGAGAGAGGACGCGATCACGCCATGCAATTAACCCCCGAATTGGCACGCGCCCTAAGGAAAGAATGAGAGGAAGCGATGCACAAAATTCTAGAAGTTTCGAAGCGAGGCCATGAGAACTTGGCAGTGGAAAAAACCGGGGGAGTTAAAAATCGGACGGCGAGTGACGCGATCGAGTTTTTGGAGGATACTGAAGATGGCGAGTGCCACTCCAAGGGAGCAAAAATATCAGAACGCGGAAACGTAAGACGATCAAGGGATGTCCGGCAGGCCACGCGGCCAATTTAAGAGGAGAAACTTGGAAACCCAGCCGGTGAGTGACGGCTGATGAAGTAGGAAAACCGGGGCGAAGACGTCGAGGGACTTGTGCCGGCCCAGAACCAGGACCCAGGACAAAAGAGGACAAAATAAAAATACGAGAAAAATTCAAAATATTCTTATTCTTTATCCCAATCTGAATCTCATTTTTATTGTCAATCTCAATCTGAATCTCATTTTTATTCTCAATCTCAATCTGAATCTCATTTTTATTCTAAATCTCAATTTGAATTTCATTTTTATTCTCAATCTCAATTTTAATCTCATTCTTATTCTCAATCTCAATCTGAATCTCATTCTTATTCTCAATCTCAATCTGAATCTCATTCTTCTTGTCAATCTCAATCTGAATCTCATTCTTATTGTCAATCTCAATCTGAATCTCATTCTTATTGTCAATCTCAATCTGAATCTCATTTTTATTGTCAATTTTTTTTTTTTTTCGAGTCCCAACGATTCCCACCTCCCGCCCAACCGACCGAGGGGCGCCGCCGTGTGACGTACGGCACGAAACGCGTTCTAGATAGACGCGTGAGAAAGAAAGTAAAGGAAAGTACGAGGAAAAATAATATGTTACTAAGATACTACATACTACATACGAGCTAATTCTACAAGCAATAGGGTTTTAAGTTTAGGAAGACTATCACTTCCATCAATAAAATCAAAGAGGCGGTTGTAATCTGCGCATAAAACCCTAAAGGGTTCATGCACTTCAAACTCCCTCCTACAGTGACCAATAACTAAGGGGATATACGATCTAGATGTTAGTCGCGGTACATGGAAATTGAGCTGACCTAGCAGATAAGAGCTCTCCACGTCTCCACGTATTAGCTTATGTAGAAAGATGACGCCAAGCACGGTTAGCTAGCGAAGGAAGGTTAATTAATAGAAGTCTACTAGAGTACGACGGTAATCTTAGGTCGTCATCCCAGGATAAGCCGCGTAGGGCGAACAGCAAAAAATTTTTTTGGACGGACTCAATGCGGTTAATATGGACTCCAAAACTGGGACTCCAAACGCAAGAACCATATTCCAAAATGGGCCGAACAAGTGAGGTGAAAAGACTCTTAGTTACATAAGGGGAATCGAATTCCTTCGACCACCTCTTTATAAACCCAAGCACGCCTCTGGCTTTGTTAACCATGCAGGAAATATGTTCAGAGAACGAAAGTTTAGGATCAAGGCGGACTCCTAGATCATCAACAAGAGTTATTCTTTCCAAAGAGCAATCAGTAAGCAATGTAAAAATGTCATCAGTTTGCACTTGGAGCTGTTCAGATGTAATAAGTTAGCACGGCACCATGCCTGAAAATTGTTAAGATCCGATTGTAAGTCCAACTGGCCAGAGCTGTCCTTATACTGCAGGCATAGTTTAACATCGTCAGCGTACATAAGCACACGAGAGTTGGTTAAAACTA